>VONZ01000401.1:0-5000 GCA_012976165.1 Labeo catla | reverse complement strand
ACAATATTAAAAGATCAGTAGTTTTTTGTATATTAATTGTATACATTTTTATACATAAACTAATAGTTACATTTTTAATACATTTACATTTTAATTAAAAAAATTTAACACCTCTAAGGAGAAAATTAAACAGATTTTTACCTTCCATAATGTACTGAAATGGGCTTAAAATATTATTACATAAAAAAAAAATAAAAAAAAATGTTTATAATTTTTAAAATATTGATTATAAATAATTTAAATATATTAAAACTAGGGCTGTCAGTTTAACGCATTAACTTAATTAATTAGTTATGAAAAATAATGCAATAAAAATATTGTCTGGCCCCTCCCCCAGACCGGTACGTGATCTTATATTTCATATAGTTGACTGTTGAAAAATATGATGCAAGACAACAACTCTATAAATGCAGTTGTGCCCTAAAATTCAAGACATTGGTGCAAAAAAAATTTCCCTATATGTGTTTTTGTCTCATATTTATATCATATGAATAACACGGATGTGGTTGTAAACGTCATATGAATAACGCGGATGTGGTTGTAAACGATCCCAGCCGAGGAAGAAGGGTCTTATCTAGCAAAATGATTGGTTATTTTCATTAAAAAAATACAATTGAAATACTTTTTAATCTCAAATGCTCGTCTTGCCTTTCTCTCCCTGAGCTCTGTGTATTCTGACACAAGACAGTTGTCAAAAAACTCAGATCGTATTTTCTCCCTCAACTTCAAAAATCATTTCAAAATCATCCTACATCAGAACAGCTTTATTGCCAAGTATGCTTACGCATACAAGGAATTTGTTTTGCTGTCACAGGCTTCCAGTGCACAGACACAACAACAACAACACAGAGAAAATAAAATACTTTGCTGCAGAAGTACTGACCCAGTCTATGCAAAGTGAACATGAACAAAGAAGATCAAACACCCTTTACATAAAAGGTAAAAAAGCTATATTGGGCGATTTTGAAGTTGAGGGAGAACATGAGATGGGAGTTTTTTGACATACACTAACTGTCATGAATCGGAACAAAAACAGAGGTTGGGAAGAGCAAGAAAAGACGAGCGTTTGACATTAAAAAGTATAAAAATTGTATTATTTTAATGAAAATAACCAATCGTTTCGCTAGATAAGACCCTTCTTCCTCGGCTGGGATTATTTACAACCACATTTGGGATCGTTGAAGCCGCATTTAAACTGCATTTTGGAAATTCGGGGCACCATAGCTGTCTATTATATGGAGAGAAATCCTGAAATGTTTTCCTCAAAAAACAATTTCTGTACGACTGAAGAAAGAAAGACATGAACATCTTGGATGACAAGAAGGTGAGTACATTGTCTGTAAATTGTTGTTCTGGAAGTGGACTTTAATTAGATGAATTAATTGAAACATCATGTAATTAATTAGATTAAACATTTTAATCGCCTGACAGCCCTAATTAAAACATGTACAACAAAACTACATATACAAAAAAAAGCTCTCCAGACAAAAAAAGTTTTTATTTTCTGCAACTCGATTTTTCTGCTTTACACATTTAAAAGACATGGAGCAAAGTCACAGACCTCATGACACGCTCACATTTGAGTCGTTCTCCACAGACACAAGATCTACTGTACGGACAACAAAAGCCATGGAAGAAAGAGAGCGGCGTGACAATACTCCTCTTTACTCTGAAATATCAGCCGTCTGTGAATCACGTATTCAGACTGAAGTGACGTCCATGGATGGAAGTTCACTTTTGTGAAATGAAATACTGAACAGAGGAAGCTGTCATCCAGATTTGCTCTAAAGGCCATTTTATTGCGTTGGCTGGTCAATGCCACACCAACGCCACCGATGCCAATGTGAGCTCCGATCCAACATATAATCAGTCGGATCATTCCGGTTCTGGAGAACTTTCTGAACTCTGAAACGCTCGAAAATGAATCAGCTTGTGTTGCAAAGTTAAGGCAGTTTTTCTATAAAAGGGTATAAAAGATCAAATCATGTTCTGATCAAATTCATTTGAACTTAAGGACATGATGATTATTCTCAGGTTTTTAACCAGTTGTTGAAATGTTGATTGGAAAACTGATTTGTGTAAATTTGATCAAACAGGGTGAATGTTTCGGAGTGACACAAACCATCATTAAATCCACTGATAATACTAAATTACGTTTGTGCTGCTGTTTTACCTCCAAAATGATGTCACTTCCTGTAGAGTGATGTCTAAAAGAATTGTTTTCTTATTAGTTAGTCAGTGAAACGGCTTTTACAAAAACAAACAAGGATGGAAAGCGATATTGCCAATGTTTTGTTTTACATATTTTGATTAGAGAAAATAAAAGTTAAGAAACACCCAGAATATTTCAGAACAAATTGCCAGATTTTCATTGTAGTGCCTGGAGGCAGAACAAAATGCATCTCCACTCAAACTAAAGTAGAAAAATTATTTAAAATTCACCCAGTGTTCAACTCATTGTGATATTATGATAAAATATGGTACCTAATATTATTGCCATATTTAATACATTTATGGTTTATCTGATAAAAGACATAAAAATATGATATTTAGGTAAGATTAAAAAAATAGATATAATATAAAATACAAAATCTAAGAAAATACATATTTTATAAAATAGAAAATATCCTAAAATATATAAAATAGAATTACTATTCAACTAAATAATATTAAATAAATACAAAATATAAAAATACAAGACAAAAATCATATATACACACATATTATATAATTTAAAAAAATCGGAAAAAAATAATTCTGTATATAAATATAAATATATAACATATAGAATAAATGCCATTATATTTTATATTAAACTAAATATAAAATACAAGACAAAAATTAATCGAATATTATCATATAAATTGTCTATTTATTATAAAATAAATATACAATAAAAAAATCTGAAAAAGAGAATTATATATATAATTATAAATATATAAAATACATATAAAATATATAAATAGAACAAATTTATATTAAATTAAATAATATTAAATAAATATAAAATATAAGAATACAAGACAAAAATCATATATATACACATAAATAAATTATATAATTTTAAAAATCTGGAAAAAAATATTTCAGTATATAAATATAAACATACAATATATAGAATAAATGACATTTTATTTTATATTAAACTAAATATAAAATACAAAAAAAAAAAAAAATACAGGACAAATGAATATATATATATATATATATATATATATATATATATATGTATATATATGTATGTATGTTTCACAGACAAGGCTGAAGCCTTGAGCTGTTTCAACTGAAAGAAACTTGCACTAACTGATCTTAAAATATATCAGTGCCTTTGTTTTGTCTGAAGATGCACACCAGTAATGTTTTTTTAAGGCGTGTTCATAAAAATTCCTTAAATGTCCTAATTAACTATGGCTTAATCCTGGCTTAGTCTAAGACCTGTCTGTGAAACCATGCCAAAATATTATAAAATAAATCTAAAATATAATATAATCATAGGAATGTGTTTTCTTATACATCTCTATAACATACATCTGTTTTAGTAATTGTGATGGCCAGATGGTAATGTATTTCTGGATCTGTCTCCAAGTATGCATGATAGAAGAACGCATGTAAGACATGTTAAATGGACTAACAGCTACACAGATGGTTTAAGTGTGAATGTCGAAGCGCCAAAGGGGACTTGGTGCTCTCAATTACGGTTCAGGGCAGCGATTACAACATTTCTGTCACACACATTCATATAAAAACACATAAACAGACATACATTACATTTTGAATCAGATCTGTGGTAACAGCCAAGCACGTTTTGTTAATGTAAGCTGTAAGACAAAAGCGCATCTTGGGGATCCTCACGCAAACCGTCATACTTAAGGATACTCCATCTCCCATCTCTCTGAAGACCTTCTCAACATCTGCTAACACCATCCACCAACACACTGTATCACTGAAAAGCCTTGCTTTTCCCCAAACGAATTTAACATTGACCAGACCAGGAGGAAAAAGTATTCCTGACCTTCGACCTTGAGAGGTAATGACCCGAACGATCCAGTAGAGGTCAGTAAGGAGGCAAAGAGGACGAGGTGAAACACGTGTCGCTCTCTCCTGATGAAAGCAGCACATAATATGTGCCAGCCTCATGTGA
The DNA here is from genome assembly GCA_012976165.1 of Labeo catla. Lineage (NCBI taxonomy): Eukaryota > Metazoa > Chordata > Actinopteri > Cypriniformes > Cyprinidae > Labeo > Labeo catla. The sequence goes on along the minus strand of VONZ01000401.1, from coordinate 859 downwards.
TATGGCTTTAATAGGATCAATAACCCGCCGCTTTGGGGAAACAGCGGTTTAGCTTAAAAGGGAGCCGCCACAGTTCAACGTTATTACTTCAGCTGTGAGGAAATGAGCTGCAGGACCGAGGTAATGAAGCTCTGAGTGCAACGCTGAAAAAAGAGTTTAGCTGAACTTGTATCACTGCACCTCCCAGTGAGTTCAAGATAACTTTTCGGTGCAGTGTTTTTCACAGTACCGGAAAATATGCTTTCAACTATCACTATTCTGACTGAGATCCATGTATGGAGATATGACAGACAAATAGAGCTTGTTTGAAGTAATGTTTTGGAGCAGATAATAAATCGGCATGCATCAAAAGTGGAGGTCTGGTGGACATGCAATGTCTTGTTAAGTTGGCTTGGGAAAGCCAACTTACTGAAATTGTATTTAAACTTATTATTATTCTTCTTCTTATTTTTCTTAACGCAAATTTTTTGGACACCTACTCCTCCTAGACCGTTCAAGCTACATACTCCAAACTCGGGTCAGATCTTCATACTGTTCTGACTTAGTGTGCTATATCTTTTCAGACTGGTTTGAGTTACGGTTTTCTTAAAAATTAATATTAAAAATCATAAAAAGTCCCATAGACTTTCATTGACCAAAAGTCCATGTCTGTTTGAACTATGTTTAATGTAAACTGCTAGAAGCCATAGATACTCAATTAAGCTTTAAGATATCTATGTTCTTTCTAACTAATAACTAATCTACTATCTATCTATCTATCTATCTATCTATCTATCTATCTATCTTCAAACCTTATCTATCTATCTATCTATCTGTCTATCTATCTATCTATCTGTCTATCTATCTATCTATCTATCTA